>CM062390.1:5936849-5976746 GCA_031304145.1 Cardiospermum halicacabum | reverse complement strand
TTGGCAGTTTTACCCATTAAAAATGTATAACATAACTCATAAGGATTTCCAACATGGTATATCTTTTCCCCATAAACTAATGACTCATCTGCAAAATTCCCATAGTGACATCTAGCACTTATATTTTTTAATTCTTAATAGTACAATATCAAATTTCTTTTTTTTATAAACCTTCTCAGAATTGAAAAACTCTCTGTAATCTATCCTACAAGCACTAATCTCATGTATATTCTTAGTATTAAATAGATATGCAGAGGTCATCACAAAGACCATTATCATCCAAGAAAATCTAGTATTATTCAAGATCACATCCACCTGAGACAATTTGTCCTTATCTTAAATTTTAATCTACCACACAATACTCTTCAAATGATAAATAAATAAAATTTTTTTTTTAAAAAAAAAACCTTATATCACCCGAGTATTCCAATGATTTTTATATCGGATACCTTTATTTTTATCAAATACATTTAAAATATGTTTATACTAACTTTTTAACTTCTCATGTATAATAAACATATTCGTACATAATCCGAATGAATCGATTGAGAAATATTTAAAATATTAAAATAATTATGTAAGATACGAATCGAAACGTATCACATATCCGATATGTATCGGATACCGATACTTCATCTTATTGGTGTTAGAAATTATTTGACAAGTTTCAATTGAATTTTTAATTTTCTCTTATCCATTCAACGTGGGTGAATCAATAGGACTCCTTATATATATATTTTTGTCAGTGTTAAATTATTTTGTAGAGCCACAAACCTGTAAATAAAAATAATATTTAAACGAAAAATAATCAATCATTCAAACGTTAATATAAATAATAGTAAAAAAGCTCCATAGGATGATATATACTATTCTTTGTTCATAATGGAAATATCGATGACATAATGAAAATAAAAAAACCTCTATAGTAACTATTCAAATCCAGTGCAATCATCCCCTCTATATGTTTTTTATTATTAAATTCAAGGCCACCGGATGCACCATGTCCCCCAAGAAATCCATAAATTTGCATTATAGCAACTTCGGGATGGAAACTTTTTTCATAATGAAAATATTGATCACATTGTTCTCTAATAAATTAAACATTTAAAATAGGTTCCATTTTTCTATAGGCATGGGTGATCGACAAAGCTTACACATGAGATTTCCTGGTGCTAAACCTACCTTATCTATATAGAGAAATGTAGTTTTGCCCATTAAAAATGTCCAATATAACTCATAAGGATTTCCAACACGGTAAACCTTTTCCCATCAACTAATGACCCATCTACAAATTTCTCAACATCTAACATGTATGTTTTTAACTCTTAATAATAGTATATTAAATTTTTATTTTTTCATAAGTCATTTCAGCAGTTGAAAATTCTATTTCTATCTTATAAGCACTTATTTCATGTACACTCTTATTATTAAATATATGCGCAGGGGTCATCACAAAATTATTATTGTGCATTAAAAATCCAATATCATTTGAGATCACATATAACTGGACACTTTATCCTTACCTTAAATTTTAATTACACGCCATACTTTTTAAGTGATGAAAAAAACCTTGTATCTCCCGAATAATCAAATGATCTTTGAAAATTCTTTTAAAATAAAAGAGCATATATTATTTGATGGGCTTTATAAAATTCTTCTTTATTTTTATCAAAAAATTTTAAAATATGTTTATACTAACTTTTTAATTTTTCATGTATCGAAAACGTATCCAAATGTATCAGATTGAGAAATATTTAAAAAATTAAAAAAATAAAATAATATATAAATTTGATACGTATCGGAATGTATCGCATATTGAATACGTATTGGATACCGATACTTCTTCTATATTGAAGTATTGGTGCTAAAAATTATTTGATTCAACATAGGTGAATCAATAAGGGTCCTTACATTTTTTTGTTCGGTGTTAAATTTTTCGTAGAGCCACTAATCTGTAAATAAAAATAATATTTAAACGAAACATAATCAATTATCAAAACGTTTGTACTAAAAATAATATTAAAAACCTCTGTAGAAGGATTTGTACTATTTTTTATTTTTACGACATCTTTTTTCATCGGCCAGTCTTTGTACTACTAAAAACTTGTCTCACTGCGGAAACATATATGGCAATCTGATAGTATCTACCAAATTCAGTGCAATCATCCCCTCTATTTGTCCTTTTTTTTAAATTTTTTTCTATTAAATACAGGTGCACCATGTTCCTCAAGAAATCCATCAATTTGCATTATGGTAACTTCGGAATGGAAACTCATTTCATAAAGGGAATATTGATCAGGTTGTTCCTTACTAATTCAGCATTCAAAATATCTCTTATTTTTCTATATGTAAGAGTGATCTATAAAACTGTTGATACATAATCTATACCCATAAGATTCCCTGTAGCTAAACCTACATTATCTACGTAAGAAAATGCAGTTTTACCCATTAAAAATGTCCAACATAAGTCATAAGAATTTCCAACATGGTATACCTTTCCCAAAATAAGCTAATGACCCATCTCCAAATTTCCCATAATATCATCTAGCATTTATGTTTTTATTTCTTAATAATACAATATCAATTTTTTTTTCTATAAGCCATCTTAGCACTGAAAAACTCTCTGTCATCTATCCTACGAGCACTAATCTCATGTACATTCTTATTATTAAATAGATGCGCCGAGATCATCACAAGATTATTATCGTCCAAGAAAAATCCAGTATCATTTGAGATCACATCCAACTGAAACACTTTGCCTTTACCTTAAATTTTAATCAATTACACAATGCTCTTCAAGTGATGAAAAAATTGGTATCACCAGAATAATACAATGATTTTTCAAAATCCTCCTAAAATAAAACAGTACATATAGGACATTTATAAAAATAAATAAATGAAATAGAAAAATATAATAAAATTAGAAAAATTATCACCATTGGTAGGGTAGATGCTAATCACGGCTAGCAAGAGAGACCCATTGACGAGCATTAAAGAGATTTTGATACTATAGATTAAAGCAACATAAAATCAATAACCTCCATAATTTACTTTCATGTCTTATTCACTAAAAACCATGACCAAACAAATTAGACTTATATCATTATGTCCATAACCTCCATTATTTACTTTCATGTACGACATATATAGGTAAACACTAGACAATATTATATACGTACGCACATTAATATGTATCAACACCCTGAACCACTATTAGAAGTATATGTACAATCAAAATAGGATTAAGTTTCTGAAAAGATGTAACCTAAAATACAACTTCATATTTAGGTACTCTGCTAACTTAAAATGTGGAGGACAAAGATGAGTGATGCACAAAATAGACAGCCCCAAAAGCCGAACACTGAATTGTTCGATCATTTGTCACAAATTTGTTAAAGAAGTACAAATCGAAAGGAAAGACAACAAGGTAAGCTAGGGAACTTAATTGGTAATTAATATCTCTATTAACATTAATCTATTTGACATGGCACATTGATGCATTCTAGAGGCTTCTACAGCTTCCTAAGACACAGAAAGCACAAACCGGACAATCTTAAGTCATTCAATGCATCAAACAATCTTATTTAATAGTATTCAATGTGCTTTAGGAATTAGTTTTAATAAGCTTAATTAGGATGATACAATGCATGTACATATGTTATTTATCTCATAAGTAATAGCAATAATATTTTTCCGTAAGTTGGGTTCAAATCAAATTGTGTTTGGTATAACCCTAGACAGGTAGGAGGGGCAATATAGCCAATGTACTTGACAATAGGAACCTACAGACTTGATCAACCTATTTAAGTTGGAAGTTTAAGACTAGGCAAGAAACTTAGGTGAGAGCTTTCTCGTCTAAGCTTCTCGCCAAACACTAAAAAATGACTCATTAATGGTTAAGCGACAAGGCTTGGGCGATAATCAGGTCACTGGCTTGTCCTTACCTTCTTGCCCAGAGCCAATTTTCAAAATTCCCAAATTGATTCCCAGCAGCCATCCTAGCTAACCAAGATAGAGCTATTTGTTCCAAAATAAAACCCCCAAACCCTGCGGTTCAACCCTTATAACATCTTAATTCAAGCAGGGCAGTAACATCAACCATTGATACTACTAAAAGGGCTAAGCATCCCGACACGATCAATTTATAAAAATACCAAACCAATACTCAATTAGATGATACCAATACATTTGCAACTCTGAAGCACAAGGAACCAACATTTGATTAGTTATCATTTGTAAATTTAGAATCATTTGAACTTCGAGCGCATATTCTGGACTTAATGGATCCATACGCGTGCAAGTAGGAAAATTTCATGCTAATTCAAGTTTCTCTTTCAAAGAAACATTTTCTTTTCCAAGCGATGAAAAAATTATTTCATCAATTGACAGTCAGCGAATGGAGCTATAAGCAAATCTCTTGCCAGTTGTTCAAAATATCTAATAATAGTTGGAGAATCAAAACTAACATATATTCTTAAACATCTTTTGGATCCTTTTTTCTTTTTCTTTGAGTTGGGGTAATAATTACATATATCACACACCAAAATATTCATAAATATGAGACATTAGAAGGTTGCCGAAATACTAATTGTAATGGAAAATATTAGTTATAAGCAATAGGCAAATATGAATCAATATTGCAGCGTGCAATATAATATGTCCCCAACTACGAACTAGTAATTTAGAGCGCATTAATTAATTTGCACTATTATTTGAAATTACTTAATTAATGGTTCTGTTAATCTATTTTGGGTATTAATATATGCAGAACTGAATGTTCAATAATAATCTCAACTACTTAATAATATTTATCAAATGCGTTACATGTAAATTTACCAAAATTATCATTTCTTATACTTTTTAATTGGTAGTCTGAAAAATAAGTTTGAAGGCGAGTAATTAATGCTAGAAATTTAGCCAAAGCAACATTTTAAATTGATAACAAATATACACCGGACCATTTTGTGAATGCGTTTACCAATATTATAAAGTAGCGAATAGCTCATTTAGTGGATGAATAGGTCCATATATGTCTCCTAGAATTCTCTATAAAAATGGAGATTCAAATCATACTTTTATAAATGAAGATTTTGTTATCAATTTTTCTTGAGAACATGGGATGAATAAGTTTCTATCATTTAGTAAGATTTTATAATTTTTCAGTATATGCCCTTTTCAATTCACAATTATTTTATGTATCATTATGAATCTCAAATGTCCAAATTGATCATACCAAAATTTAAATCTTTTTGGGATTTGAGAATTTTTTTTGTTAACATTAGTTTCACGTCTGGTTGTAGTATAATATAATTCAAATGATGAAATAAGCATCTATTAAGTAATAAGTTTCTAACTTTATTTATTCGAAATAATACACAGATATTCCATATCAATACCAATATTTTCATAGTTTCAATATGATAACTATTCATTCTTATATCTATGAAGTTAAGTAATTTTTTCTGGATTTGTAAAAATACAATGCATTTCCTATATCCAATTTAGTGTTATTTGGAAGTAAGATTAAAGCTCTTCTGGAGCTTTCCATGAGATCTATTAGTCCGATATGGTATTCGCTTTCACTTGAATTGGGAGCAACTCTAGAAAAAATTTTGGTTCTTACAAAATAGTATAAGTTGTAACACTATCGACACACACACACATATATATATATATATATATATATATGAAAATGTAATTATTTATTGGTTCAAATCCATAATCTTGTTTAAAGAAAATCATAATATTAGTTGAACGAAAATGTAATATATATTTACAAGATAAGGTTTCATTATAACAATACAAAAACAAAAAAGTACATTCTGTTATATTTACATAACAAAATTAGGAGAACGTAGATCCAACTTCACTTGTAGTTAACAATTTCATCATCAATCAGGTGATCAATTCTCCCATTAGGATCTTAAAAATAGTCAAAAGTTTCTAGATTTGCTATGTCGGCATGATCAATATCACCATTGCCAAAAAAATCAATCATATTGCTTCATTGTTCTTTTCTTTTTCTTATTTATGCTTTAACTTCTGATAAGCTTCAACCACTTTTGAGGAAGTGCGACAAAATCTCAAGTAACGAGTGGGAAAACCACATCTATAACATGGATCACATTGGAATTTTGGTTGTCCCATAACTTCTTTTCCTTTATTCTAAATTGTGAGATAAATGTTTATAATTTCACTAGAATTATGACATCGTCCCTTACCATGTCCCTAACCATTAGCATATCTTTAGTCATTTCCACGACGAGAACTATGACTATAATTACGACTACAATGACCAAAATCATTTTAGGGAATGCTTGAGTGCCTACAAGACACGTTTCATCCTACAAGACACGTTTCATCGTTTTTCAATAACAGCTGATTATTTTTCTTGAAAAATCCAACTCTCTTAAAGTCATCATATTTTTCAAAATTTTGCTTACAATATTGAAGTTATAAAATTACATATATATATATATTAATATTATTTTTTTAGTTTATTTTTCCAATACATTTTCAACTTATTCACAAACAAGTACATGACAGAAATGTATTCACTAATATTTTTGTCACATTGTAGCCTCAGATTATGCCAATCATCTAGATTTTGGTAAAATAGCTTATACTCGACGATTACATCTAGATTTCAAACTTGTTATCATATTTAGATGGTCGGATACTGATTTTGTAATTCATTGCACAAATATATATATATATATATAAATAAAATGGATTCACAAATTTTAATCTTCATAAAAGAAAATGGTTGAAAAAAAATATCCATTATTTTTAATTTACAAAAGGCTGAGAAGTCAGTAAATAATTTTGTTAACCCAACTTGAATAAAGATTAAAATTCAATTACGTTTGTGTGAATGAATTAGATTGGGATTCAATTATTTTAAGTGATTAAATTATATTTAGTAATCACTAATTAAATATATCTTACATCATATTTGTATTTGTAATAATATGATATTGAATAAAATTAAATATTTAAAAAATATATATTTTTAAAGTTACTCATTTAAAGTAGGCTATTTTAACCAACCACATATTATATTTAATTTTTAAAAATATATTAATGATGGTGTTGAGTTTAATTCATCATTTGAGATAAATCGAACCTATGATACTAGATTAAATGAGATATAAAAAAATAAATATAAAACCTTAAAATTAAGTTAGCAGAAATAATTGTTGATGAATGATGAGGCCTATTACGATGAGAACATATTTACATCCCAATTTAATTTATACCCAACTTACCTTAAGGTAAGTGGTTATAAATTGTTTACAGTGAATAAATTGGTGCTTAGTGCTTACATATCTAATGTTATTTTTACGAAAGTGCTAATTTTACAATTTTTCCAGTTGAAAAAGTAAATTATATTAATAATTAAAAATAACAGGACTAAAATAAAATTAACCATGAAGAATGAATCTACTAGGACCCTGATTGCAGAAAAGGGCTAAACACAGAAAATCCGTATTTGGGAGAAATTGAGAGAGAGAGAGAGAGAGAGAGAGAGAGAGAAAGAGAGAGAGAGAGAGATTGAAAATGGGAGAAGGAGAAGCGGAGGAGAAAGGATTCTTCAGGGGACATTGGGAAGGATGGAAAGCTTTCTGGTCAGAGAGGTTTTCGTTTGCTGAAAACTATCACAGATTCTTCGACCGCGACAAACCCCTTCCTTCTTGGTCCTCCTCAGATGTTGATCACTTCATCGCTTCAGATCCTGTCCATGGCCCCACTGTATGTATTCCTCCGTAATTTAATCTTATTATTTAGAATCCGTTGATGATCGTCACTTTTATATCTTAGGTTGTGTTTAGCTTAGAGTATGAGATTGATTTTAAATTTTTGAAGTAAGTCGATTTAAGGTAAGTGTATTGGCTGTTGCTGTGTTTAATGGATGTTTGTGAGGTTGATTTTGGAAGTTATAGTCTTGTTTGGGACTAAGACGCATTCAGTAGATGAAATGCAGGATTTGTAATGTAGTATTGTTGTGGATATAGTATTAACATTTTGTTGTTTGTTTCTAGTTGAAAGTTGTCAGGGAGGCTGCACAGTTTGGTTTCGTGGGAGCTGCCATTGGTGCTTTATCCACTGCAGGTGTTTCCTGGAAGTATTCCAAGAGTCCCCATGGTAAATTACTGCCTGATTTTACTATTAGCAGTTGTTGCTAGTTGTTAATTCGGATAGTTGATTAAGGGATGAATAAGTACCTCAGATTTAATTGGAAGATTGTTATATTAATCATGATGTTATACAGATTTTGATTTTAGTTGTTCATATTGTAGTTAGAAGGTGTGCGGCTCATCCACCTAACTAAGGATCATCATTTAACTTTGAACAAGCATTTTCTTCATGGATTATGATACTACAACATATGTATGATGGTTTACTTGCAAGTCTTATCTGTCTTCTGTTATCTTACCTAGGCTCTAATGTCTAATAAATTTTTGGAAATGTCTTGTTTAGCTGTGTATTAGTGTTCTCTTACAAGGTAGATTGAATAAATGAACTTCAGTTCAACTGTATAGGTGGTTGTACTGTAGACCAAATCTGCAACTATATCACATGCATGCATATAAAAGACCAACATGTCTTCTCTAGCACTGTGAAAGCCCTCTTTGGAGGGTTCTTCTAGAAGGAACTAGTTTCCAACTAAATTCAGCAGCAATCTCACATGTTGGCTATCTCAACCCAAATGTTGACTAACTCACATGCATATATGCAAATAGAATGGGAAAAGAGATGTGGCCAGTACACTTGTATACTTTGCTTAAGTACATATAATACAGTTAATGAATGAGTTTTGGACAAAATGAAGATTTAGTTTTGACTATTGACAGTTTGGTTGGAATGTTCAGCCCAGCAGCTGGTCTTTAGCATTTGTAATGTCTTTACAACGATGTAACAGATGAGAACATGGATAGGCTCATGAGATGAATTTTATAAACAAGTTACTCGAAATCCTTATTTACATATGCAGCAAAGCGAATTGGTGTAGCCTCTTACCTTAAATCTTCTATATTTTACAGGTACCGCACTATCACTTTTAGCAGGTGGTGTTTTTGGCTTTACAGGTGGAAGTGAAGTTGCCAACCACTGGTTTCAACTCTATAGGTTGGACCCCTTGACTGCACAGGTTAAGTTTATGGAGTGGTGGGAAAAGGAGTCCGCAAGGCGATGGTAGACCTCTCTTTGGGTTGAAAACAGAGTTAAAACTTTGTTTTTGTTTCTACAATAAGAATACAAGGGTTTCCTGGTTAAGACATGTATGTGTTTGAGTGTTTAAAAAGGAAGTCTGTGTAGCATGTTGTTGAAAGCAAGTGTTAGAACTTCGTTTCTGTTTTTGCAAATAAGAGTTGAATGGTTTCGTGCTGAAAAGTTTTTTTTTGTTATGCTTTTGTTTAATATTTCACTTTAGAGGATTATTAGACATATGATGGAAACACTGATCTGGTTTTGGCTCCTAACAAGCTGGTTTCATGAAAAAGGGTTGTGGATTTAAACGATTTCATTGCTTTCTTGGAATTGGTTGTGGATAAGAGAAGAAAACGTAGCCTGTGAGGCTGGAATATGTAAATGGCTTTTGCAGGCCTTTTCCTTTTGCACTCGGAACTCTAATCACAAAAATAGTGTTTTGAAACTGAACACTACTTCAACAAGCAAATTCTCAAACTAAGGTCCATGGAAATTCCCCAAATTCGAAAGAAGACACGGGAACTACACAGCATTTACAGTACTTGTCATGATTTTCTCCAATTCTACCTCCTCTCTACAATTGGTACGCTATATACCTGTATGATTTACTGGCTTGTTGGTCCCTCTCTAGATAATCACGCCTGATCAAATCTTCAATCCGCTTCTTGATCGCTTTAATGTCAGGCTATGCACCCACCAAAGTGTCAGGGTCAGTACCAGCTTCACAAACAACTATCCAAAATAATATAGAAAAGTTCTCGCTGATAAGAATCAGATCCTGCTCCAAGATGGAACATTCATATTTCCAGATTACTTATATATTCGCCAACTACCCTATCTGTGTTATCTTGTGAACTAATATAAAATTATAAGGAATACCACCTTAAACATTCTGCTCAACTGCTCAACACACTCTGAAACCAACTGCTGATGACCCAACACTTTGCGAGACTTCATTATACGCACAATTGCAGCATCAATAGCATATCGTCTGTCCTTGTCAACATCTTCAACAATCTTCTTCCTTTCATCAACAGGTGGAAGTGGGATCTGCAATCAAATAAAAAGTGTTGTACCTTTCGGGATCATAGAAGCATCATAGGAGGATAGACATTACTAGCCTCAGAGCCTCAAACCTTAATCCTCCTCATTTGGTCTGTAAACTTTGAATTGAACTGAAAGTAGTCATTTTGAGAGACATTTTTTGTGTTTGGCTCCTTCTGAAGGATTTTATACTTGGCACAGGATAGGGAATGAAGCACTCTAACCAAGTCATCACGAGCCAAGTTTAGCTGAGTCTCAATCTCTGAAAAGCTCAATCTATCCCAAGAATTAAAAAGCAACATTGTGGCAGCCTGTACATTTTGAACATCAAATTTTTAATATCTGACAATGCATCAAATTTGAACATCAAATTGTGGCAGCCTATACAAAGAGTTACCTGATATGTTGAAACAATTAGCTCAATGGTTCTTTCTTCAAACTTGGCATTGACGTTGCAATGGCCTAAAGAGTAAATCCAGTTAAGTTTTCTGTGCTTTGTCTTTGTTTCATAAAAGACCTTGAAAACTTCAACAGCCTTAACCTGTGATCCAATTATTGTAAAATCAAAGTATAGGTGTAACCTGGGAAAATCAGTTGATAAATAAAAATGTATTTCCCAATTAGGAGGCAACCAAATAAATTATTCAGACACAATCAATACTTGAGAATAGGAATTGATTACCATCTCCAATGGCAGGTTAAGATTACAGGATTTGTAACTTGGCCAAAACCCACGGGTGAGAACAGTAACTGACAAAACAGTTCCAGGGTTTACACTTGAGTTATTGCTGAGATATTCCTCAAAGTTGGTTTGGTTTTCCTTTGCCAATGTTAAATCTGTAAACTGGAAAATGAAGATGACAATGAAACCAAAACTAGGAGCAACTTTAAGAATTAACACAGATATAGCACAAGAGCTCAAAGGCAACTGACCATTCGCTCCATTTTTGAGGTAAACTGTGGACCACACTGCTGCTTCAGTTTTCTGAGAATACTCCTCTCATGATCAGCATTAGCACTTCTATCAAAAAGGAGTCGCCTAGCAAGCTTCTTCCTGTTTCAGCAATCATACAAAACAAAAAGAATAAGCATCAGTTGACAATATTTAAAATTGATATACCAAACTTAGACTTCCCAATAAGGAGAAAAAAAAGGGAGCATATATACTACTAACAAAGAAATATTGAGAATTGAACCTGTAGAATTCTGCAAAAAGATCCTGATCAGTGATAAAAGCAAGCAGCTGACCAACCTGTATAAACCAAGCACAAAATTCATAACAAAGTTGATCACACTGCATTGCAAACTAATAAGCCACAATTGTTAAATATAATACCTTTTCAAGAGTTCCTTCTACAGCTTCATCTCCCAATTTGTCCCCTCCACCCTTCTTGAGTATATTATCACAGAATGTTGCTAATAGTTCAGAACTTGAACTGCCACAAACAGTTTTATTGCAAAATATCTCAAAAGCCTCTTTAAGAGCCTGGTGAAGAATCAAAGATTTGATAGTTAAATTGGGATTTCAGTGAAAATACAGAAAACCAACACACTTGTTTCAAGTTCAGCAACCACACCACGAACCTTGAAAAACAATATGTGGTTCTCAAAACAATTAGTGACATATCCCATATACTTGTCATGCAACTCAATGATTTTTCTGATGAAGCCCTAGACATTGAAACAAAAGTTAAATTTTGACATTCTAAGTAACTTTAAGAGAATCCGTAAAGACAGAAAAGATTTTTGCCTCACAATTCCATTGTATTTTATTCATTTTGAATCTCCCTTCCCTAATTCTTTCTGTTTATTTAACTATTTCCCTCAAAATGGTTAGAAGTAAACAGTTGGATGAGACATATTTTACCTGATAGTTCCATGTTAGAGGGACTTAAAAAACATAGATTCAGCATGAACTAGTCCAGAATAGATATCCTGGTCATAACAGCATAAAAGATTTCTAAAAAGAGACTTACATGTTTCATTGCAGTGTCCTCAACCTGTTTTACCAACACAGTACCTTCAGCAGTGATACGCTGCAACATCAAATAACCAAGTATCAGCAGAGCAAACTGAATGATAGGGTAATTGTAAGACAGACCCAAAGGTTGTAGACTGAATTCAAGTAATGTACCAGGTTAAATACATTAGCCAGTGACTCCAAGTCTCTTGGCTGTGGTTGGTAAAATTTGTACAGCGTAGCAAGATACTCTTCCTAACATGTAAAAGAGTGAAGCATTAATAATTGGCATAAATGCTTTTGTATTACACGCCAAAATGAGGCAAGAGCTTAAATTACCCTAACATCTTTGAGCAACTCATCCTTTTTTAATAATTCTGTTGCAAAGTTGTGCAATAATTTCCTTTGCACTAGCTATGTACAGATAAAAAGGTTTAGATTATAATGAATGTGGAGTTATTGTTTTGATTAGAATGAACGTGAAAAAACTTGGCAGGATCTAGAACCAATAAATATGCCAACTGACCTTAACTAACTTTGGCTCAGTGCTTGAGTGCAGATAATTTGACACTCTATCCCTTTCCTTCTTTAAGCATTCTTCGTACTGTAAGTTGAAAAGAAATATAAGCAAGCAGCTGTCCAACACAAATCACTCTTCAAAATGCTGAACAGGCTTGCCTTTAACATGTAATCTGAACATGTATCTTCTTGAACCCAGGGCATTGACTTGGAAAAACGAATATAGTATGAAGCAGTATCCTGAAGCATGTCTTTTTCGAAATCTTGCTTGTACATTTTAAATTCCAAAAATATATCCAAAGCATTCTTTAGTAGCACCCTGTCAATTTGCTCGCCCTCCCGCTCCTTACCAATCTAGTAAAAAGCAATGGTTAAACAAACACACGAGTATTGAAGTTTTAAGATATGAAGTTACCAGGACAATAATAGCATCTTTGGCTTTCTCCTTGAAGTGGTGAAAAGCCAAGTTACGGAAAGAAGACAGGCCAAGTTGATCGAGTGGAGTAAGCGATTGGTAATTAACATGACGGAAATAGTGTGACATCCATTCCACCAGAGTCTTATGGTTACGCCACCCTTTAACAAGCTCCCTTAACAAATACTCATCATGCTTTCTTCTCAAACATGGTAATACCTGACAAAATATTGAATATCAACCTAATCCAATGACATTTGCTTGCTGCTCTACAGAAACAGAAAACGAGATCAATGTTCCTCACCGTTGTATCGATATATGCTTCAAATTCGTTCTTGCAGAGATAATACAAGCGTCTAGAATATTTAAAAGAAAGTTCTCGGGAGCACATATCTGCAATAGTTCTTGAAAATAAAAAACAAACAAAACAAAATTAATAAAAAATAAAATTTAAAAAAAAAAAAAAAAAAAACAACAACAACAACAACGAAAGAAAGTGTTGTTACTTGTCAAATGTCGTCAATTCCTCAGAACTGAATGATCCACTTTCGCTCTCCAAAATCGTCTTCAACTTCGTGATTCCATTATGTACTATTTTCAATCCTTCATCATAGTCAACAACATTCTGGTTCAATCCTTCATCATAATCAACAATCTGGTTCAATCCTTCATCATAATCAACAATCTGGTTCAATCCTTCATCCAAGTCAATAACCTTGTGCTCCATATTCTCAGTCTGCCTGCAATTTCAATAGTTCGTAGAGAATGATCACGCGCTAACAAACACTACTACATATATAAGAAACCTAAATGATACAACACAAATCAGAATCAAGAAATTGAAATAAAAATAAAAATTAAGATGATAAACGAAATTGTGAATCAAAGAATGTAGTGAAAATAAACAATGCAAAACATGAATCGCATCAGAATGAGAAGATATTCGACGACGTTAATGGAGGAGGAAGTAGCAGAGTTCGTTAATCAACGTTGAAAGGTTTGTTAGGATTTGGCAAAAGCATGTCACCTTCCTTTGCTTTGGTTGATTAACAAAATGAAGCCCAAATCACAGTTTACTTCTCTAGTTTTTTACTCTATTCCAAGCGGGTAAAATATTTTCTTATTTCAAACGGAAGAATATTTAGTCAAGATAGGAGCTTTTATATTTTTAAATAATATATAATAAATAACTTTTCACTTATTATTATTATTGATGAATACTTTCTCACCCTGAGGCCTGCGGCCGTAATATGAGGGCAATGGTTCCCAAATCTCCTACAATTTCGGCCGAAGTCTATTATCTGAAACATTCGGCCGAAACTGGTACTCTTTAAGAGATGGGTCCATAAAAATCCATGATTTCGTAACTTCGGCCGGAATTCTGTTCTTATATAATTCGGCCGAATTCGGCCCTCTTGTGAGGTTGGACCCATAAAGCCTCATATGCCTCGACCGAAATATATTCTCCAAATAAATAGGAGGTAAACCCATGAGTTCTGATTCATTTCGACCGAAATGGATAAGGTCGAACTTTTAGCTAAGCAAAGGATACTACCAGAGAAATTCGGCCGAAAGGTATGTTTTAGATTTGCGGCCGAATTTTAAAAATGTTTCTAGAAGGCTGAGCTGGAACAATTATTTGATATCCGCGAATCTCGGTGTTTCAGCTAGAAAAATCAGTTAGGATTTCCAGGAGTGTATAGAAAATCTATATAAACAAGGAAAATACCCAAAAGTAGGCATCACGAAATTTCCGAAGACGACAGTTAGAAATCACAGCCCCAATCTTGAAGGGTACGAAGTCCCAGAGGAATTCGGCTACATCAATTATTATTATTATTATTATTATTATTATTATTATTATTATTATTATTATTATTATTATTATTATTATTATTATTATTATTATTATTATTATTATACCATTCAATGAATTTTAATAATTAGTATTTTTGATGTCTAATAGATGTTGCGATTGCGAAGGTTAAAAGTGTAATGTGTTTATGTTGCTTTTCCTCTTGTTTGGGATTTTGACTCATTTCGCAGATGGAATGCAGGCTTCATAACAGTAAATGTTTCACACGGATTTGTCACGTGAGCCTGAACTATTGGCGCGAGCATTGTTCCATTTAAAATTGTATTTATGGCAACGATTGATAAAATCTTACGGAGGAAAGAAAATTAATATGAAGGTTAAATTGAAAATTCCGAATCAATTCGGATTTTATTTATTCATTTTAAAAAATAATTCCTTGAATTATCTCGATAAATATTAAATTTTTAATAAAAAAGGACCGGAAGATGTGTTATTTAACTAAAATATTAAAATAAAAAAATCAAATGAAATCAAATTAATAAAAAAAACTAAGAGTAAAATGATTTGAAATAGTAGGTATATTTATAAACTTATAAAAGACCTGAAGGAGATAGAACAAGTATCATATCCATAAATAAAACGAAAATAGAAGGACCATATAAAACCTAAACCAATCGTTTTGAATATAAAGAATCCTAAAATAAACCCTAAAATAGATCATTGGATGAAAAATCATATCAAATATCATAATCCAAAATATGACTCTAAAATTTATGGATACTATATTTTCTTTTAAGTAAGATTAGATAAAAATGTGTGTGTAAGAAAGTTATTTAAGAAATCTTAGTTTGACATGAAGTAAGCAACTCTATGAAGATATGGACACATACATAATTATAATAATAAATAATCATTAAATGCAGCTGACATGAATCACATAAATATAACATGTTCTAAATATAAGTTCATTTACAACCTCTACTAATTTATAGGTCCAGTGGGAAGACTGGACTGCTTATAAACTATAGTTTATTTATTGCATATGAAGCTCAATTCTTCTAAGTACCTTTTCTGTGTCTAAGGCCACCAAATGCAACTCTATCAAGTACCTGAAATAGAAACTTCAATGTTATATTCTGAATTCCGTTTCAGATGATAATTTCTGCATTACAAGTAATGAAAACAGTAGCATTAACAAAATGTATGAAGAAGTCAATTTTAACAGTCTTGCCTACTGATGCATAACTTCTATCCCGTTGTCTACTAGTTTAAAATCTCTACACACTTGACCAAGCCTTTTCCAATCTAGATACTAAAACTACAATTAGGACATGCTAAGTTTCATCTCATCCCCTCCCTTGCAAAACTTGACATAGACAAAAGTAGACAAGTCCATCTTTACCACATTCAAATCACAGACGTTATCTTCTTTACCTGCTCAGTTCAGGTCATAATTAGCTACTATGCCAACAGACAAGCCCTTGAAATCCCTCCAATTACATCAGTTGCTTTTTTATTCACAGATAGAATCGGTTAAAAGGAAATAAATTTCAATCTCATAGTTTCAAGATCTATTTATCAAGGGCTTCTTGAAGGCTAATGGATTGTTTAACTAAAGAAGTATTGGCCCTATCTAACAAATACTCGGTGATTAAAAAGGACAACCCTGTTTAAACTAGAGCCTGCAGCACATGATCTAGAAAATTAAATGAAATATTTGAGGTTAAAAAAAAACACGAATGACCCTTAAAAAGTCCAACAAGAAGGAATTGTCACCACTAGAATTCATATATCAGGATCTGAAGTTGACTAACCTTTAAGGATAGCATACTCAGATCAGATGATCCCGGTATTAGTTTGAACCAGAACCTGCAGCACATGGAGCTCTTACAGCAGTATCATTTGAAGGACTATGACCATGACCCTCAGCTATTTGATTGTTGCTAGATTCTGGAACAGGACTATTAGGATTGTTTGACACAGAAGCAGCACCATTTCTACCGTCTCTGGTTTCAAGATGTTCCATCATTCGAGATACACTCGCAATTCCGGCATTGACCTCCCTTCTAACCTCTGAACCAAGATCTGCCATAGTAGTATTGCGAGAAAAAAATCTCTCTTTCCACCCTCTTGTACTCTTTGAAATCGTTTCTTTATACCTGAAATCAGATAACACAATGGAAATTTGTATACTGATTATGGATGAATTTTATCAGCTTTTTTTGAGTGTTACATGAATGTTACCTCGTCGAAACTGCATTAAATTTTGATTTAAGTGATTCAGAAAATGATTGGAAATCTGATGGTCCAGCTCTATCTTGACTATTTGGGGAAGACTGATTAGGAGACCTCCTGGAAGAAAGGAGTAATGTATAAAGGTATATTTTATTGTTTATTAACATGAAAATAAATGTAAATACCTATTATTTATCGGAGTTCCATGTTGGCTAGAAGCAGGAGCACCTGATCTAGGTGCGGAAGGTGAAATATTATCAGCTTGAGAAGAAACTAGTTGTGAGTTCAATTGTGAAGAATCTTCCTCCAATGCAGCAGGGGGTGAAGAGGGTGTAGCGATTCTAATAGCTGAGGTAGGTTCACCTTCAGTTCTGTGTGTTGGAGATGAAGAATCAACAACAGTTGGAGCTGTATTTGGATGAGTCGAAAAGACTAGGAATTGTTGACGACCTTGAGCTGATGATCTATTTCTCTGGCCTTCCCTTCTTATATGACGTGCTCGTCCCATTGCAGCAGCTGCAGCTAAGTGCTGGATTATACGTTCTTCAAGGTCAGCATCATTTGCACCCACCGGCAACTACAGAAAAGGCAATTTATATGAGTATGGAACTTTCCAAGAAAATATATAAAATTTTGAAGCAACTAGTATAAGCAGAGCACAAACATGCTGCAACTCAAAATCTCCCAGAGTCGGATGATGAAATATTGCCGCATTTCTAGATTGATTCAAACTAAAGCTCCTCTCCCTCTCTACAGCCTCAAGTAATTCCTGGCTGCAGAAGTGAATAAATTTCTATTGTTTTTCTGAACTTCTTGTCAGTGGAACCAAACAGACGAACAATACATAGAGTGAAACAAACCTGGTTGGATCCTTCAAGCTAATTGACTGCCAACACATAGGGCACTGGGAACTTCTCTGACACCTATAATATTAAAACTCAGCTCAGTATCATCAAATATAATTTCTTTCAAAATGTTCCAAATGAACATAAAAACCTCCAATCAAAATTTCAACAGACTATTCTTAGCATTGAATAAAAGTGAAAAGCAACTTAAACATCAGATATTCCCTGAATGAATGACCATAAAGGGAGATTAATGCTCTACATATAATATTGGACTCACTAGGAAATACATAAAATAGAAAGTTCAGCACCAACAAACTACCATATCCTTCATAATAACCGTCACACAACAATTAGAAGAGCCTGGTATTTACATGATATATAACCGTCTCCACTATATGTTGTTTCTATCACCTGTTATGGCAAGCTGTTGTTCTCAAATTAATTTTTGTTCCCTAGAAACTACATTATAAATATCCATAAACCAATGACACAGAAACAAATAAAATCCCAATGCCTTCAATCATAATTCATCAGTATCAATTAACAACTCAAGAAAAGACAAATATATAGTGCGGAAAAGGATTGAAGAACTGATCCACAAGATACTTGAAAATCAATGAATTAAGCTAAAACAATAAACACCATATATGATGATAACTCAAATTCCAATTTCACTTCGGTATTCTCATCAAGATTCAGAATCCTTCATCTCTCTACAACTCCACCTCTTTAAGCGTATATTTGTTTAATGTGCAAGTATTACTTGAATTTACACATCTTTATCGTCACAATTTCGGATATTCCACTCAAAGAAAATCAAAACATATATATAAGAATAATCCTTCCAGATGCCACAATTGAACAAAAACGATGATAACCTCCACTGCCTACCCTAAGCATTGACTCAACAGTCAAAAAGCAAGAGTCGAAAACCATACCATTCAAGGATGCACTGAAGATGAAATTCATGCTTACAAGTAGTCACCTACAGAAGAAAATAGAACAATAAGATCGAATCCAAAACATCACAACTGACAAAAGACGATCGATGATACGAACCGTGGAAGGATCGCTATCAGAGAAAGGTTCAAGACATATACTACAAGCATCATCACAAGCATCTTGTATTCCTCCCTGTACAAACGCAGCAGCTGAAGTCAAATGCTCTGAATTCACCGCCGTCGACTTCGTCTCCGTCTCTTCCATTCCCTACCCAACACATCCAAAACAAACAATCCGATCGAAACAATCAAAGATAAAACTAAACAAAGAATCAACAGCGATTGTTGATAGTATCGTCTTACCTCCATGAATCAAAACCCTAGAATTGAATGATTGAAAGGCAGGCACATAGAAACTACAGAGGACTGACTACGAGACAATAAACACTTCGCTTTGCGTCTTCCTCATGACTTTTTTTCAATCGTTTTTATGTCTCGCTTCGACACGTGGCAGTTTTTATTCAGTTGTGTTGACGAGAAAAGTCCTTCCTCAATCGGGTTTTTACTATTCGGTCCGACCCGACCCGATTAAGTACTTTGATATTTCCGCGTGGAGAGATTAATAAAGGAATATAATCACGGATTAGTGAACGGTGGATTGTGTTAGTTATACTTGTTTTTCTATTAAAGGAAAAGAAAAAAGATTATGAAATGCTGTATTATTTAAAAAGATTACGAAATGCTGTATTATTTTATTCTATGTAAGTATAAAAATATTTTAATTAATAAATCATGTTCATGTAGACCACTAATGATATTAGGTGGTTCCTACCATAATGAGAAAAAGCCAGCTATTCTGATAAATCTCATTTTGATTGATAATAATCACCTTTAGAAAAAGATCATCAAATAATTCAAATAATGATAATTGTAGATAACCATAAGACAAATATGGTGATTATCTTTGTGCAAGATTCATCAACAAACCACCAATTAAAATGTTGTTATCGCTTTTGCATGTGTAAATTTGCTAATTCGGTTTACTTTTTATCTATTTTATTTTTTTATTTATCACTTTACTTTTAGATATATATTTTTTCTTCAATTTTAAATTTATACACTTTTTTAAATTAGTCATGAGAGATTCACATGGACAACTCATGAGTAAGAGACCAATTAAATCAGAAAGATTCGCATTGAGTTCCCTTCAAAGGTAGGAATATTTATGTTATGAATGAATTTCAATATTATAACATTGTGGTTATCTAAATAATAAATGGGTAAATTAAATCTATAGGTCACCAAAAGTATAAAGTATAATTATAGGCCCATTTTGAAAATTATACAAATCTAAATTTTTGAAAACTTTATTTTCATCCTATAGACCTAACTTCCCATACTACCCTTTTCAATTAAAAAAATAGTAAAAATATATTTTTAATTTACTTAAAAAAAAAATGTAACATTCCAAAATTGTTCTTCAACTAGTTAGTACTGGTTCTGTTTTTGTTCATCAGATTCAATTCAGGAAAAAAAAACGATTTTCTTCTTTCTCCACCATCAACCTAATCAATCGTAAGTCTCCATCTTCTCATTCACCATTTATAACAACGAAAGCCTCCATCTTCTCCTCCGAATTAAAATCTTCTATCTTCTCCTCTGTTGACAGCTTCTGTGTCATCTTCTCCAATTACGACCTAATCGATCGAAGCCTCAACCTCTTCTTCACCTAATTCATCGAGAGCCTCCATCTTATTCTCCACCGTATCGAAATCGTCCAGTTTTGTCAACGGGTATTGATTTCATTGAAAGATTTTGTGTCGATCTTCATCCTGCTGCTGAAGTCGTCGACTGGTGTGGAGAGAATTGAAGAATTGATGAATGTAAGGTTCTGGTCATGGTAGTCTGCCGCTAGCTTGTGTCTCATCTGCCGCTAGGTCGTGGGACTGCTTGGTTTTCTTTGATATAAAAGGTAAGCTATTGATTTAAATTTGATGCATTTTGGTTTTGTAATAGTAATAATTGTTGGATGCTTAAAGCTGTTATATTAAAATAATTGGTCTTTGTTATTCATGTATTTCTTTGTTATTCACAGTCTGTGAATTGATAAATATGTAATTGGTAGTAGATAATTCATGGCTTAATACAGAGGCTGTGAATATTGATGTATTGTTGTTGAATGTTTGAGTAGTTCACAGTCTTTGAATTGTACATTGTTTATAGTCATGATAATACTGTCAAAAAGAAACTATAAGGTGTGATGAAAACTATTGTTATATTGAAACTGGACCAAAACTGTTGTTGTAATAAAAAACATCGGTGCAGTGGACTAAAACTGCTATTATATTGAGTTAAGTGGTTAGATAGATAGAGATATAAAGACTTGGAGGGGATCCCTATGTACTCCTTAGAAATCTTTTTGTATGATAAATTTATCTGTATTTAGGTTTTCTTGACCTGCTGCTATTGAAAATTTTGTTTCTGTCGATTCTATATGTTGAATTACCAGTTTTATTTCGACTTGTTAGATTTAGTCTGTGATTTATGTTCATAGTTTGTGAATGATGTTCATAGTTTGTGAATACAAATCACAGAGGGCTGTTAATACGTTAAAACTTTGTACTATTCTTACTTTTAGTTGCTACTTTTGATTATATTTGGTTTTCTATGATATAGATTTGCCCGAGTCAGAGTTAGTGAGTTATGTCATGAATATTATAGGAAAACATTCTTACAAGGTGCGTATGGGAAGGCAATCAATCCTGCACCAGGTCCAGAAACATAGAGGCATCAGACATGACAGTCCTTCCTACGATAGAGAAGCCTCAGACCGGTCGACCTAAAGAAAAGAGATATCGTTCAGCTGTTGAAGGTACAAGACAAAAAAAGCATGGTAGGTGTCAAATGTTGGGTCATACAAGGAGAACATGTAGTTATCTTGTTTCGTCGTCCATCGGGAGTACCAGTGGGACAGCAAATGTGGATAGATCATAAAAAAGGCGCTGTAGAGTTATGCATTGCAAGTGTTGTGGTGGTGCGGGTCATACAAGGAGAACATGTTCTATTTCCGCACTAACTAGTGTCGACGAGACAAACGCAGACTAGTCATCTCACATATATCCTACCGAAACTGAGACCTTGGACAGCCCTCAGCCGATTATGTCATAGTATGACCATTACCTGTGTAGTTAGATAAGGATAATTATATGTGATCTGTATTCACAGAGTGTGATCTGTATTTTACTATGTTGTATATTAGCTGTGAATTACAATCACAAACTCTGTACTGTGTTTATTTATGTATTATATAATCTGTATTTATAATTCAAGTCATGTTTAATTACGTATTACAGTATCTGTGAACTACAATCACAGATTGTGAATGGCGTTTCAGGTCACAACCTGTGATCAGAGATCACAGTAGCTTCAATGTCAATTATGACATCCCAAAAGGTAAGAATGGACATCCTTCAACTAAACATAACATATTAAGGTGATCCACATCATCTCATAACATTTAGATTGTTCTTGTATACTTGCTCATTTTTTGAGCATCTAAGGCTTAGGGTCATTTTTGCACTACCACCGACGGGCAATTTATCTTCAAAAAAAGATTAAGGGGCTTGAATAATGGTGACTCCACTAGCTCCCTAACTCGTTGGACGAACTGTGATCATTGATCACAGCCGTGATTACGGGTCACAGTCTGTGAGCATTGTTCATAGTACAACAATGTCGATGGCATGACATCCCAAAAGGCAAGGATGGGCATCCTTCAACTTAACATAACATATTGAGGTGATCCACATCATCTCATAACATTTAGGCCACAATTGAATATGCATGCTTACCACCCCTTCATTGTTCTTGTATACTTGCTCATTTTTTGAGCATCTAAGGCTTAGGGTCATTTTTGCACTACCACCGACGGGCAATTTATCTTCAAAAAAAGATTAAGGGGCTTGAATAATGGTGACTCCACTAGCTCCCTAACTCGTTGGACGAACTGTGATCATTGATCACAGCCGTGATTACGGGTCACAGTCTGTGAGCATTGTTCATAGTACAACAATGTCGATGGCATGACATCCCAAAAGGCAAGGATGGGCATCCTTCAACTTAACATAACATATTGAGGTGATCCACATCATCTCATAACATTTAGGCCACAATTGAATATGCATGCTTACCACCCCTTCATTGTTCTTGTATACTTGCTCATTTTTTGAGCATCTAAGACTTAGGGTCATTTTTGCCCTACCACCGACAAGCAATTTATCATAAAAAAGATTAAGGGGCTTGAATAATGGTGAATCCACTAGCTCTCTAACTCGTTGGATGAACTGTGATCATTGATCACAGCCGTGATTACGGGTCACAGTCTGTGAGCATTGTTCACAGTACAACAATATGAATGGTATGGCATCCCAAAAGGTAAGGATAGGCATCCTTCAACTAAACATAACATATTCAGATGATCCACATCATCTCATAACATTTAGGCCACAATTGAATATGCATGCTTACCACCCTTTCCATGTTCTTGTATACTTGCTCATTTTTTGAGAAACTAAGGCTTAGGGTCATTTTTGGACTACCACTGAAGAGCAATTTCTCATCAAAAATAGGTTAAGGGGCGTGAATAATGGTGACTGCACTAGCTCCCTAACTCGTTGGACTAACTGTGATCATTGATCATAGCCGTAATTACGGGTCACAGTCTGTGAGCATTGTTCACAGTACAACCATATGCTCAAATATAATTGATGTTCGCACTCTGAATATTTCACAGTATGGAAAAAACAAAGGTGATTATAAAACTACGAAAGATTTTTATTGATGGTAAATTCAATCTGACAACAAATGTTAATAATAACGTAAGACTGACTGCTTGTTTGATCCAATTTGACAAAGGTATTCCTTAAAGAATAAAAAATTAAAGTAAATATTAAATGATTTCTCTACAAACCCAAGCTGGGAAGTAATAGAGACAGAGTATAAAATCAGTCGCTTATTATTCAACTTTTATATCTTTTAACTTTTCTACTAAACCTGCATTTGTTGCTGATACAAAATAGGCACCCGTTTGCCAGACCGGAATATTAAGAGTTTCTTTCTTTTCTTATAATGAACAGATTTGATTTCACTTACATTACTCAGCCCCCAAACTCGCCTTCTCCCCGGTAGAGTTCCATTGTCTTGGGTACCTATTGTAAGAAAATATATGGTGGTAAAGTACATAATGATGTTCTAAAATTATTTGCTGCTTCGCTTCTTCATAGAAGATGACTCCAAATACTGTGAGTGAGTAACCAAGCATTCTGGTAATAGAGACAGGATTCCTAAGTATCAAAATCGAAACGAAAACAGCTACAGCTCCTTTCGCGTTTCCTAGTACCTGGATGAATTTAGAACTGATAAAGGAAAGATTAATAACAGCAGGGGAAACTTAAACTGCAACTGCAATGTACAAACTAAAAAGACACGATTTGTGCAAACCATGACTAGATGGCTAAGACTTATTCATTAGCTTAAATTATCTACATGAGTAGTTGTTTTTTATATTTTCTGGAAAGGTCCTTAATGTTGTTGAATATCTTGAATGACGAAAAACAATTCACACGTTTATTTATCATGTTGTTTTCTGGACAGGTTTTATGTTGTTCAAAACCTTGAATGAGGCAGCATTGTTGATACGCTATTTATCTATGGAGCCTGACCATCTCCTTATGTTAACCATTTGCTGCAAGATTGAAAAAATATTATCCGTATAAGAATGTGAATGATGTGCGCAAGCTTGTGTATTATATTAACTGTTTGTGAATAATAGTTTACGCACTGTGAATTGTAATCACAGATTCTGAATTCTATTCACAGACTGTTAAAGGAGTTCCATATTTATGGGTGCTCTGTGAATATAGCTTGCACATATACATATGCTGATAATGCACATAAATATGCATATGATGTTTATACTAAACACACTCATTGACAATATATATTTCACAAACAATAAGATTTTACATCAAGTCACAAATCATGTTTCATTAAACAAATCATACTACACAATGGCAATTCGCAATTTACAATTAAATATTCACAAATGCCAAATCATAATCCATATTACATAGTTGTAAATTCACAGATCACAGTTCTTAAATCACAGTTCACAGCTCAAAATTCACATAGCACGTTTGCCAAGGAAGCAAAATCCATAGTTCACAATTCAAAATTGTCATACCGATGCAAAAGACTCACCATACAGTTACATATGCATCTATAATCAAGTTATAAAAAGAACAAAACAAAGATTGTATATTCACATTATACACATAATTAACATCAACATCATCAGCACAATGAACATCAACACCAAACCATATCAACAACATCAAGTCTTACCAGCAAAATCAAATCCAGCCACAACATCAACAGAAAAACACTCAATCACTAACATCAACAATACAACGATTATAAACCAACAACGCTCAAGAAAAAACAAATAAAACCTAAAAATGAACTAACCTCAGACGCCATTCCAATTTCTGTCTTCAAAGTGTGTTGATAGTGTCTTCAAGCAGCCTTCGACCTATTGACCCACAACATTTGACTAGTTCATATACACGAATGCGAAGACAAAAACAAAAACCCTAAAATGCAAACAAATAGAGCAACTCACCCCCGCCGGCGACGATAACTCGAACAAAAGCAGCAACAACGACGACTCGACAAAACAGTAGAAGCGACGATGGCTTAGAGAAATGCGAACAACAACAACAACGAGGATCATCAAATGAAGAACAGCGGTGGAGATGTGAGTGAATTTCGTGATTTCAAAAGAAGAAAGGAAGAGTTTTTGTGAAGAGCACGGTGGAGAAGAATCGGTTAATGGTGGACGATTTTGAAAACATAGAGGATTTCGTGATTTCAAAAGAAGAAAGGAAGAGTTTTTGTGAAGAGTATGGTGGAGAAGAATCAGTTAATGGTGGACGATTTTGAAAACAGAGAGGGGTGTGAAGGTGTGATAAATAGTCGTTACATAAATGGTTAATGTTTTAATTGGGGTCATTTAAGTAATTTCAGTCTCTATTTTATTTTCTTTAGCAGTTATAAAATGCATGATGGTATTTTTGTTGATAAAATTAAATTAAAAGGATAGAATTGGAAGTTAGGCCTATGAGATGAAAACAAACTTTTATAAAGCTTAGTTTTGTATAAAATTCAAACTAGGCCTATTATTGTATTTTAAACTTTTCATGGCCCATTTGAGAGAATTTTCACATAATAAATTTTGATTGTTTTGATATAGATGATTTAGTGAGAAAAAAATTAGTTGTATTATTTATATGTCTTGGTAAAAAAAAAAATTAATAAATATAATTGAATTTCTCATTTTTGAAAAATTCAAGCATTTATTTTTATTTTTTAATATAAAAATATTCTTTTATTGGAATGGATTGAATTTTTACATTGTGTTTGGATAATTCCATAACATTTCAAAAATCTTTTTTAAAAAATTAGAAATATTACCATCATAAATATCACTTCTATACTAACTTTATAAAAAGTGACTTCTAATTTTTTTTTTTTCTATTTAACAAAAAAAAAAAAAAAACGTAGATAAAAATTTGTAAATTTTATTTTAAAAAAAAATTCAATTAATGGGATATAACAAGATATAGCCTAATAATTTTGTTCAATACAATAAAAAATATATATATTTCAGTGAGTACTTATCTTATTTAGAGAGATAATAGTATGATCATACCTACAAATCAAAGTTGAAATAAACTTTCCATAAAGAACAATCTCTAAATAATTGTCAAACAAATTTTATATTTTTAGTTAATTTACAAAAAGTTAGATGAACTAGAACCATCACAAAACTATGACAGTAACCAATCAAAAGATCACAACACAACCAATCACATATTCAGATCCATGAAAGTGTTTCTCATCAGTTATAAAGAAGGAATGAATCAAATTTACACCAAATGAATCGTATCACAAAAGAAAGACTTGAAAAGAGAAATGAAAATGGTTTCAAGATTCAACAACCCATACCACAATAATAAATAATAAAAGAAATCAGATCATTTTCAATGGAGTGGAACAGTTGATAATGAAGAAATGTTTGTCCGCATTTTATCATCTCGCTAATATAATACATTGATTTATTGAATAAATAAATAAAAACCAACAACAGTTTCATTCTAAGTTAGGATCTCAATAGATGGGATGGATACACACTTCTTATCAAAATAACAGACCAAAACAAACTATGAGCACCATTCTGACCAGCTTCCCAGACAAGACAGCCCCAATTCTACGCCGCCACTTTCATTCTCTTCTTAGTTCTATTTAACAAATCGATCTATCTTCCAGCATTCTTGCTGGCAGATTGAAATTCTTCGAAACCATTAATCCAAATTCTTGTTTATAGTTAGATTTTACAACAATGCTAATGACATACCAGTCTTAACTGCCGATGTAGCCCAGCCGGTGAAGTATTATTGCCAAGATGAGCATCAGTATAGCTAGAATCATACCAGGCTTACCCAGCAACCAGTTCTTCGCCTTTTTTGCTTTATCCACTCCTCTTTGCATCCTATCTGCCCACCGCATCTGCAACAATTTTGAGTTGTTATAAACCAAAAAGAACTGTCTAGATCTATATGTGCATCGAACAAAACAACATTTTTTGAAGAAATACTGATTAAATGGCTTTTGCAGAGATATTTAAATCCACAAATCATGATACCGAGAACCCCTCAAGTATTTATATGCATGAAGACCACCAAATAACTGCATTGTTATTAAACCAATGAATAGAGAGAGAGCAACTATAACTGGTTAAGTTACCATTCTATCCAAGTCCTCTGGTGATAAAGATGACATGGCTTGTTGAACCTTTGCTGCATCTGCTTGAGAAATGTTCATACCAAATTGTTGGCTCATGTTTGCCAACATTTCAGGGCTCATATTCTTCATCATTGATGACATCATCTGCCAATTTGCAAGCAACAGAAGACATTTAGGGTTGCACAGAGGATTTTCACCACAATAATTCATGACTTCTTAAAATACTAGCATTGTATAACATATAGTAAAACAATTGAAGATAAGTTGAAATCTACTCTCTGAAAAGGGAACACCCATAGCAATAGTTTATCATTCTAGATTATTTTAAAATTTTATTTCTTTCTCAATGTTATTAATGTGTAAACAAATGCAACTTAATTGAAAAACACACACTCTCTGTTCACTAGAAACAGTTTAACTCATCTATATATGTAATTGAGTGTCCAAATAATTTGTAAATCAACACAACAGGTTTGAAACACACATTGCAACTAGAAATTATTTCATTTTCACATGTGAAACACTCAATCAGACACACTGTGTGCATCTTATTTAAAGCAATTTCATTATTCATTTAAATAACAAAATCTCACAAAAGCAAACACATGCCAAGCAACTAAATCCAGAACCATTTCATTTCCAATTATAAATCTACATATGTATGTGTGCACACAGTGCAACTTATTGGAAACAGTTTACATTTTACCAAGTGTATGGGTGTTTCTCTCCTGAGCACAGCTAATTGGAACAATTTCATTTCAAATATTTATCAGTGACTTGGCTATTATACTTCACTAGTATGTCTAGAAATAATTATTTTAGGACTCCTAATAGTGATTAGCTTATTTCAGTGAATCCCATGCATAAAAATGTCATAAGAGGGATCACTAGAACATGTTTTACACATATAAATAATACACACACTCACGTTATGTGTACGTATACAATGTGCTTGCATGTGTGTTTATATACATATGAACCTGAAAGAATTTGAGTAATTGTACCTGTTTCATAGCTGGATCATTAAGCTGGTCTCTCATCTTCTGTAAATCAGCGGCCGATGGTTGAAAGTTCGATTGAGAATCACTTCTTGAATTTGAAAAGGAACTACGTGAAGAACTAGCATCACCTACCACATTATTACTATTGAATGCAGTACTTTCCCGAGATTCAAACAATTTTGAGCTATTGTCTGAACTTATCTCTCCAGAGTTCACAGCTGCTAATGCTGGATCTGCCTGCCTTGTTTTTAAGGAGGATGTCATTTCAAACATTTTCTGAATCTCTTCAGGTGACATCTTACCCATCATATCAGAAGCTGTTTTGAGCATGTCTGGTGTCACATTTGGAGGTACCGATCCAGGTCTAAAATTATTCAAATTAGCTTCAGAAGAACCTCCCATAGAATATGGATTTGCCCCCTGAAACGATGAAGCCATTTGTACCATCCTCTGAAGTTCTTCAGGTGACATCTTGCCAATCATATTTGAGGCAGCCTTAAACATTTCAGGAGATAGATCACCAGCTTTCCCACCACTCATAGCAGCAAGGGTTTCAGGATTTGCATTAGAAATAAAATTCTGGAATGACCTGTTAGTCACCAATAACCAAAACCAGTGTAAATAAATTAACCTGGTAATCTTCAAATTACTTTTCAATCAAAATTTGACATTTGACTTAGCGGGACAGATGCTTTTGATAATGTTTCTTATTTGATCAAAACAAAATAGAAAAGCAAAACTCAAAATTAAAGGGGAAAATAGGTGCTGGAGGATAGTCAATAAGATTTGCCTTGCTGCAAATTTGAAACCTCAAGTTACTAATGGATCCCTATTCCATGCAAAATTTGTGATTTCTGGATGCAATCAATATTGCTAGATGAACTAACTACATTAAAAGAAATGGTGGAAATTATTCATATTATCAGACCCCATTTGCCTCCATGTCAGTGAGTGTCCATAAAGTTCATAAAAGAAGACTGCTATAATCCTTATTTAGGTGAGCAGGAATAGGTTTCACATTAATGTTTAATAGAGAGCCACAAAGATAGGAGATTAAACTTCAACTGACAATTGTTTCTTATATCTTATTTGCCAGACAATTTGAACATCTACTCCCATTTACTTACGATAATGATCTTTACTCCTCAATGTATTCCTTGCATGATTGTGTGTTTCCTTTAAAGATGTATGCCAAATTACAAATAAACAGTAAAAGAAACTGACAAGGGGAAACAGACCTGATAGCTTCAGGGTCATCTTTCAACTTCTGCAAACTCTCAGGAGGAGATGTTACTCCCCCACCATTGGCTCGACTTGCACCCTCAGCGAAGTCATTCCTAACTTGATTTGGTGTTGCTGAATATTCTCTAGATGAACTTTTACCATTACCAGAAGGCTCTGCTTCTTCTTCCTCAGTTATTTCTTCAATAACTAACTCTATTAAAACACATCAGAGGGGAATAAAAATTCAGAAAAGTCTAAAAAGAAATCAAAGCTAGTCATTTAAGATAAAGAAAAGCTCAAAACCACCAATGTAGCTGCACAAGAGAACAACATACTTCCTGGTGCATGAGAACCACCTTCTTTAGCCAGTCTTTCTTCAGTGTCTCTGTATCCAAAATTGACAAAATATACAACAGTCAAATAAAAATCAGTATATTTATCAATTGGACATTATACCCCCTTGAGAATAATCAAATGGACCATTATCCTAATTGAAAACATAAGTTGTATCATCAAATTACGACAACCTCAATACTATGGGCCTATATGAGAAAACTTTCATAGTTTTAGCAAGGAGTAAGCATCAAAACAAACATGTTTAAGGCTTGCTGATTAGTCATAAGATAGTAACAAGTTTTGGTACCTTAAAACATCAGCAATAGTTTCATCATCAGGGGAAACTTGATGTGCATTGCTCAAATCAGAGACAGCATCCTAAACAATTGAAAACAAAAAGGCAAGTGAATTATAAATCCTCACACTAATATTTTCAATTATGTATGTGTGTGTATTTATATATATATATATATATATATATATGGAAGAACTCACTTGCAATTGGCCTAGTTCTTTATAAGCCAAACCCCTTCTGTAAAGAGCTTTGACATTATTTGCATCATTAGCCAAAACTTCAGAGCCTTGTTGAATGCATTCACTGTATTGTCTTGTTTTCAGGTAACAGGACATTAAGTTCAGCGAACAAGCCAAGGAAAGTGATGCAGCTTTAGAGGAATGAACTCCATCAAGGTTCTTCTTTGCCTGAAATTAAAAAATAGATATCAGATAATGGAGAATCGATTTAAATCTTAAATTTGATGTAATTTTGTGGCCATTTTCATGTTTTTAATTAATTGGTTGGCATAATTTGATGTGTAATCAATTTACAATTGAATTTATATCTTGCATACATTGGGGGCTAGGGGCAGGGAGGTGTAAGAAGCTTACTACTGGACCATCAACATCATGCCGTCTCGACACTGACTTAATACAAATTATCAAAGACTTTCTCAAATGGAAAGAATTATATACCAAATTTGTGATCAGACAATATTTATAGATGCACACTATGACTGCACAACGACGTAAAATTGACCTATTCTACAAAACTTACAGTATATCCATCTAGTTTACAAACAATTATTCTATCCCTTTTCCTCTCATTTCTTCTATCATTCCCTAGATGTCTAACCTATCTTTTTCTTCAAATACTAAAATAATCAACATCACATTAACATATGAAGTAGCAAAGCAAACAGAAACAATTACTTACAAGCAAATACTTCTCCATCGCCTGCGCATAGTTTCCCTGGCTATGAAATTCATTTCCCTGCAAAAAACAATCACACATTAAATACCTTAAAACAAACAAACATAGAAAATATCCAACGTGTAAAGAGAATCAACCTGTGTCTTCAACATCTGCGCAGCATTCAACTGATAAGTGAATTGAGAATCAATTCGTGCACGCATAGAAGCAATCTCTTCAGGCGAGGCCTTGGCGATTTTCTCACCAATCTCAGCCATCTCCTCAGGACGTGTACTGTTCAATTGTTGCGCAGCTTGTCTCAAGTCTTCAGGTCTCATGTTCTTCATGTTCTCCGTAGCCATTCTCATCAAGTCCGGATTAGACATCATCTGCAATTCAACCAATCAATCAACCGATCAATCTAACAGTTTCAGTGAAATTCACAACCCTAATATGAATATTGAACATCATCGCGTCACAGAAGTACCTGTTGTTGGATCCTGGCGAAGTCGGCCGGAGACATGCGACTCATCTGCTCTTGAGCCAACCTAATCAATTCCGGATCCATCATTCCGTTAAGCATTCTTCTTCTTTCTTCGAAATTCGTAAGTTTGAACACAGAGATGAGATGTGTCAAATGTTTTGTGAATTGTGAACAAGAAACGAATATGCTTGTCTACAAATTTAACAGTGTCGTGTCGATTCGATTCTACCTTTTGGATCTATTTATAAGTAGGGTAACTCGTAAGGAATGGAATACCCATTCATATGGGAATTAACCTGCTCAGGGAGCATATGATTTCTAGAGCTAGACGGTAACTGCAATTCATTTATTACACATTATTTTATGAAAATAAATATTTAATCATTTAATTGTACTTATTTAATTACTTTTGAAATAAAAGTTATATTCAACTACAAATTAATATATTATTTGAATGAATTTTTATGGTAGGTTTGGAATGCAACATTTATTTTGGCTATCCAATAGCAATAAATATTTATGGAAAAAGTGTAGAAATATATATATATTTTTAATTGGTTTATTAATTTTATATTATAATATTTGTTAACATCACAACTCCAACTCTGAATTTCGGAAAATATAAAATTCAAAAAAGAAAAATCGAATTCTAACTGCAAAAAAGTAAAAAAAAAAAAATATATATATATATATATATATATATATATAACTCACCGAGATATATAATTAAATTAGTTAAATGATTAATAAATATTAACGCATCAAGGTCGGCTCTAGGCATACATGTCATGGAAAGCATTGTTAGCTTAGCTTTGCATCAATCCTTATAAGATATGAAACATTAAATAAAAAGACAAGTTTTTTAGTGGAGAGGTAATGTTCTCTATTTTTCTTTTTTAATTCCAAGTAGTTCAAAAGGGCAAATTGGATGCGGGATTAGGTAATCCAACATAAACTTTAACCTGAAACTGACTTGTCTTGTATTGATCTCTTTGACCATGCATATTCGACTCACACCACTTTAATGAGAAATTACATAATAAGAAGTTGCATACCATACTGGGATTGGCTTATCAAGATGTAAATGAAACATGTAGTACTAAAGAAGGTACTCAATGGAGGACAAAGTGAAATGAAACATGAATGGACTTCAAGAGGAATTATGAGCAATGAATGCTTTGATGAGTTGCATCAAGTGGTCGGAAGGTTGAGAGTTGGGATCAATGGTGAAGAAACCATGTTGCTGTCCTTCGAATTCCACATATTCAATCTTCTTTCCCCAATTTTTGAGTCTCTTTGCATAATCCTCAGCTCTATCTTTAAGCAAATCACTTCCTCCTGCAACCACTAGAATTGGATCAAGATTTGCTGTCTCCAGACTAGGACTTTGTGGCCCGAATGGGTTCACCAGAGGATGATCAGTTGTTTCTCCAATTGGTATTGACAGCCTCCAGAACCTAGTCATCAAACAATAGGAAGTCAATAATGAATTCAAGATTATTAAGTTGCAGGAAAGTTAAAGTGATAAACTGATGCAATTATGGTTTCATACTGAAAGCAGGACCTTCAAGATCACAACTCGGGTTCTGGTTCCAGTCCATGTGAACCAACTGGGATTGTAGGCATGATCCCTGTCAGTCCTTATAGTCTTGGACTTACTAGTATTCAAACCAGATGTAGATGCAAATATTTTTATTTAAAATAGAAAAGAGAATAACACAAAATCATCAATGGGAAGATTCCATTTAGGTTTTAATTGGAATCTCAATTTATGCTCTATTTGAAGTATCTTAGTTCATGCACTTGCTAGATATGAGGGAAGATATAGTGAAATATCATAATTATAAACCAAAGCAAACCTGTCAATGAGTTCCAAATTGAGGAATGCTTGTTTAGATCCCTCAGCTTCAGAAGTAGTCCTAACAGTGCCACCAAAAAAGGGAGCAAGAAAAACATAACCCCTCACTTGAACAGGAGTCAAATCGGGTGAACTGGCACCTAAATTAACAGCTAAGTGATGAGCAATGTTGCCTCCAGCTGAGTCACCTGAAATGAATACCTTGGAGAAATCAGCTGCTTGTTTAAGCCAATCATCACCACCCTCCTTCACAGCTTCAGCTTGCAACCATTTCACTGCCCTCATTCCATCATCAATGGCTGCTGGCAACCTGTTCTCCGGAGACAACCTATAATCAGGTGATATTACCACTACCTGAAGCTCCTTAGCCAACTTGAAACAGTAGTTTTGACAGTTAGGCCAGCTGCGCGATCCTATGCAGAATCCGCCCCCATGAATGTAGTAAAATATGGGGAGCTTGTTGCAATCTGGACCAGCTGGCTTGTAGATGCGCAACTGCAGATTATTGACAGGATCAAATATCACATCTTTCCAGATAACACTGCCATCATCATCAACCGGGACAGGAAAGCTGGGTCCTGGTAGGCGCTTAATAGAACCATCACTGTAAACGAAAAGAACACCACGGCATTCGTCTACCAACTGTGGCCGAGGAGCAGTGCTAGACATTTTTGGTTTGTTAATCTAGTACAAGAGAGAAAGGCAGCATTAAAAGGAACAGAAAATGGATACAAGACAAAGAAAGGGTTAGAAGAGACGTGGGCTTTGGTTTGTTTTAGATGGAAGGTTATTTGTGTAGTACTAGTATTTTGGTTCTCTAGACATCATGCTTTGTCTTACATAGTGTTAGGTGACATTTCTTTTTCTCTATTTTTGACCGTACATGAAGCCTGCAGTCTCAGACAAATAAAAAAATCAATTCAGCTTTTATGTACTATTCCCAAAACAGAAGAATTTGTGCATTGAAAAGGAAGTGAAGTACTTTTCAGGGTTGGAAGCAGAAGAAATCAAACCTTGAGTTGAGACATAGACCTGGAGATAAGCACTTCTCCTCATATCCCAATCCAAGCAACTGAATAATAATCTAAAAAATTTAATCATGTATATCTCATAGCAAGACGGTTATTCTGTCCTGTGTGGATAACAAAAATGAAGAGAAGTGAAAGCACAAATAATTTTTCTGATGCTGTTCAGTTAAATAAGCCTGAACCAGTTTACTCGTAAAAGTTAGTGTACCTGCAGTTCAAGCAAAATCTGCAAGCACTGTAGTTTGGCAAAAATGCAATTGCCTTAAACACAAGGAACAGATTAAATAGGAGTCAAGCCAAAGTTAAATTGGACTGGTTCACGATTGCACATCATCTCAACTCACAAATAATCTATTTCCTAAATAGGGTAATAACTACTGATGAGGCATCAGAAAATAAGGAATTCTCTGAGAGTAAAAGTTTGTTGAAATCTGTTGCATATTGGGTGCTCTAGTTCCGTATATAATAAAACACAGACATCCTATGAAGAATAAATATACATTGATTGTTGATATCACTTCAAGAAGAATGTACAACAAAAAGAAAGCTACATCAGAATAATTTACAATTTCTATTACTTCAACGTCGCCAACATTACAGACAAATTAAATAAATAGAAAAATAAGGATCTGAACAAAAGAATTAAGTTTCTTATAGATAAACTTGAGGATAAAACCAGCTCAGAGTCGTCTAGAATATCCAGACCCGCCACACTTCTTGCAGAGTATCAATCCTACAACGGGATATAGTTTACTTCAACTTACATATAAGCACATAAAGTAATTCAACTGATGTTGAATTTACAGTTAAAAACAAATGAAAACCTATGATCTAACTATAATAAATCCTATGGTCTATTACACAAATGCACCAGAAATATCAAGAAACCACATGCACCAGTAAAGTTCTTGATTATGAAGCAACATTCCTTCAAACATATCAACTGAAAAGTTTATTAACAAAGTTTTTAACTTCTTAACCACAAGTTAATTTGTTTTTACCATAATTCAAGATGTTTAAATGAGACAGCTGCAGTTGGCCATCATGGTAAAGCAAGAAATTTAGACAGAGAAACATGGGAAGTTGCAAGTCTTCCTCTCTATCAAAGTATGACAAAACATGGAGAGTCTTGTGTATGGGATAGACTCAAACAAACATATTCTAAGGTGAAAACTTGGAAGGGCCGTTAGAATGATCTCATCTCGTCACATTTGACACATAAAACAGCTTATATATGTTTTACCCATCACAGACACTTCAAAAGTTAAGTCCAATCATGGTTGGTCAGCCATTCGGCCAGACACATCCTATGAAACAACAGACCATAATAAAAACCAGACTTCAACTGCATGATACATCTATCTGGGAAATCAGTTGAATCTACCATATTCTCCCATGCGAAATCAGCAAAATGATAAAACAACACAAAACTGACTAACCTGAAAACGATATAATACAAAATCAGACACCAGTATCAATATGCATACAAAACTAGAAATGAAATCAAATGAACATAAAAGTAAGATTTAAAACCTGCTCCTTTGCAGACCTTGCAATCAACCAATCCCGCCTCAAGCTTCATCTTACCATCATTGCAAAACACACATTTCGTACCACCTATAAAATCACCACAAAAACAACGAACAAAACATTAATATATAATCAACACTCGTGAAAAATCCTAATCATGGCTCATAAAATCAAACCGCAGAATGCGCACCGTTTCCGGCACAGCGGTCACAAGGCACAGGATCTCCCTGCCAAAAAAAAAAAGAGAAATAGTGATCAATCAAACCGAGAGGTCGGGTGAAGGATCAGAAAAGAAGAGCATAAACTACCTTGAATCCGAGAAAGAGAGAGAGGGAGATGGCGACCAACACGCTGATAGTAGCGAAGAGAGTTGGTGTATCCAAAGGCCTATTGAAGCCACTAAGAACGAGTAACGGAATTGGATGGACGAAAAGCTTTGAAATTGAGCTGTTCCGTTTGGGCTTCAGAGTGCGGCGAGAGATTAGCGGTCTTCTTGCGGACGGAGGAGGAGGAGGAGGAGGAGAGAACTTGGGTAGAGATGGAAGTGGAGGTCGGATATGGAGGTAGTAGAATGTGGCCATTATTATGTGATGTATCATCATTTCTCTTCTCACATGTTTCATTTTTAACTCACCTGCCTTTTCAAAAATTTAAAAAATAAAAAATATTCGGCCCACGGGCTTTACCGTTAAAAAACGAATATGGTAAAGAGAGTAGATCTCTGACATAATTAATATATATATATATATAATATTTTAATTTATTTATTTTGGGTTTGGTAGTATATATAGCAGAAATAGTAGTCCTTTTCTACTATTGGTAATCAGTGTCAAAAGCCTTGAGAATTTGATGTCTCATTGCCCGAACCGTTTTAATTATGGGTAACTCAGATCTCTAATAGAAAAGAGCGAACACAGTTGCTCAAATCAAACCAAGAATCATTGTTAATGACTTCTACATGTACCTGTCAAACTTGTTTTACAAAAGACCTAAGAAACAGTACACTGGCTCTCATGAAGTACAATCATCTATATATCAAAGGCAAACAAGATAACAAGTTTTTTCAAAGAAAATTTAATAATAAGAAAAAGCACCCAACTATACCCTGTATACATTCGCTAATCCAAAATCTCCTTTTTATGTAATAAATTACACTGAACTGAAGTTTGAAGACACTGACGTACTTTACTCAGAATGAGAAACCTCCCATTCAAAAATTGGAAGAGTAAAAGCTCCGGTGATTGCGACCATACTTGCAGATACAGATTTGCTACTTACGAGAAAAGTCCTCCCTGTTCATTCTACCAAAAACAATTACACAGCCAACGAAAGAACTTTACATCTTCACTTACATTCCATGGTTCTTCCCTTTTTCCAATATGGATGATGATGATGGAGTAGAGGGTTATCTTCATGTTCATCCACAGCCTCAATCAAATTCAGGCATCATCATATGGTCCTAATTGTAGATTTTAACCGGCTTCTCAAGAGTGTGGCGATTCTGAAAACAAACATTTCACACAGTTACATAAAAAGTCAATCAACTATTGACCATACCTTATTTTCATTTCTTATTTTCTTCTAAGTTAGAGTGCGCAGGTGATACATATCATGCACTTCAGTACTATCCAAAATGGTTAGCCAAAGAATTTTTGCAGAAACTAAAAGAAACAAAAAGAGCTTCTTGTAATTTAGACTCAGATCAAGTAAATCTCTAACTTTTATTTTAAAGTAAATAAATAAATAAATAACTGCACTAATTTTTCTCCCCAATGCCTAAATTCATTCATCTTCTCCTTGAGCTGTAGATACTATTATAAAATTTAGGTCAATAAGATTACATATCAAAATAGAATGTGAATTCACCTGATTAGCTGTATAAGCTCTTTTAGGAGCACTATCAGAATGCTCTAATCCAAGATATTGTTCCCAAGCACCATAAACATCTCTTCTCTGTAGAAAGTCAACATGAATTAGTATCTGTAAGATCTCAATATATTTTAACAAAAATAAATTGTGAAAACTATTGCTCAAGAACCTGAAAACGAGTAGACACAACATCAGTGTCCTGAAGATACTCTGGACGCCCAAGTGAAAGAAATGCAAACTTCCACTGCAGATCAGAAATATAAGAAAGGTAAGCATGTATGAATGATTCTGACAATAGAACTCCTCTATACCAAAAGTCAACAAATTCCTGATAACAAGTAACGAAATAATAGTTGATAAGTAACGAAATAACTGAATTTATAAATGTGACTTGAACCAAGAAATATAGTTATTTCATAGTCCTTAAATTACTGTTAATTTTAACAATTTTACTTCATACTTGGCAACTGTAAAGTTAGGTAGTTGTTTTGAAGTTTAAAATCTTTGGCTGCAAATAAACTTCTTAGGAGAAGTTCAACTAGTAAAATAAAGGTTGTATTAAGTGAGCTTTCTATGAAATTATGGAGTAAAACAAACCAATAATAGTCTCACCTCTACTGAAAATATAAAAATAACACTTACCAGTGAAAACATATTTACTTTTGTCAAACAAACCTTAGCAAATTCATCTTCTGGAACTTGTAGTTTCTTTTGTATTCTCACTTTTATATCAGCCAATATCTCCCCTTCACGTATGACTAAGAAAAATGGCTCCCCAAAGTTCTGAATTTGCTACAGACACAGAACAGTAAGAGAAAAAAATTAATGATGTTTACCAAATAATTTTTTTCTCCATTACAAAGGAATGACATTAATCATTACCATCTGATTCTGGGCACTATCTTTTGTGAAGTGGTAAACATGGATTAGACGATCATGAGGACCAAGATATCTTTCTTCCTCTGGAATCTGTGATGACACAATCCCCCCGTTATGTGTAATAAAAATAAAAATAAAAAAAATTTAAAAAAAAAATATAAAAGCGGATAATCATCAATAAAAGGAAAAGAGAATAAAAAAAATAATAAATAAATAATAATAATAATAATAATAATAATAAATTTTGATTGGTTTCAAGGCATTCTACTGATAATTTACCTCTTCAGCCCTCAATGTCCAGTATTGATCGTTGATATTCTCAATTTTTTCATTAAGCGGAAAAATCTGCTTAGAAGTAATAGAAGAAAACAAAATTTAATGTACTGTTACACAGTGACATCCAAACAAAGGAAAATAAACACATTTACTTATATTAACAAATAACTCAATGAATTAAATCCCATAATCAAGTTACCATTAAGCAAGGAATTGAAGTAAACAAGACAATCAATTATGTTAACACAGGAGGCATATCAACTTAAAGATTAAACCTACACGGAGACACTGTTCAACAAATTACGACTAGAACTATGATTACTTCTAGAGGATCACTCCGGCAGATGATGGCAGAAAAAAAGGAGAGCCTCAT